>CM021106.1:548332094-548350094 GCA_007115665.2 Sequoiadendron giganteum
CCTCAATCCCTATACCCTCTTAATCCCTCAACCCTCAACCCTTCAACCCTTATCCCTCTACCTCTATACCCTCTTAATCTATCAACCCTCAACCCTCAACCTTAAAACCTAATCCCTCAATCTTTATACCCTCTTAATCCCTCAACCCTCAACCCTCAACCCTTCAACCCTAATCCCTCTACCCCTATACCTTATTAATCCATCAACCCTCAACCCTCAAACCTCAACCCTTCAAACCTTAATCCCTCTACCCATATACCCTCTTAATCTTTGAACCCTCAACCCTCAACCCTTAAACCCTAATCCCTCAACCCTAATCCCTCTACACCTATTCCCTCTTAATCCTTAATCCCTCAACCCTCAACCTTTAAACACTAATACCTCAACCCTTATACCCTCTTAATCCTTAATCCTTCAACCCTCAACCCTCAACCCTAATCTCTCAACCCCTATACCCTCTTAATCCCTCAACCCTCAATCCTTAAACCCTAAACCCTCTACCCCTTACATTGGACCCTGAACCTAATCCTTCAACCATATACCCCAAACCTATACCCTAAACCCTCTACCCTCAACCAAGTAAACCCTTAACCCTAAACCCTTAACCCCAAACCCTTCTACCCTATACCCTGAACCAAATACCCTCTACCATCAAACCTATTCCCTCAACCCTCAAACCTTAAACCCTAATACCCTAGAAACCATCAATCCTATAGGTCCTCCACCCTAATCCCTCAACCCCTATCACTTTCTCTCTATCTATACATCTCACCTCTCCCTCCTTCCCTCCTTCCCTCCCTCCCACGCTCTCTAATTGTCTCTATCTATTGTCTCCCTCTTTCTGCGTACCTCTCGTTCAATCAATCCCTACCACCCTCTCTCACTCCCTCTATCCATCTCTCTTTATATCCCTCCCACTCCATCCCACTCTCTCCCTCTCTCTCATGTCTCTTCCTCCCACCCCCTCTCTCTCTAAGGTCTCTCCCTCTGGCAACCTACCTAGGTAACTCTCTCTTTGTCTCTCTCCCCTCTCTATATATCCCTCCAACCCTACCTAGATAAGTCCCTCTCACTCCACCCCCCTCTTTCTCTACCTCTATCAGGTCACTCCCTCTCACACCCTCTCCCTCTCTCAGGTCTCTCACTCACACACTCCCTCTCTCTCCCACTCCCTCTCTCTCACACTCCATCTCTCCCACACTCCCTCTCACTACCTATCTCTCAAGTCTCCCCCTCTCACCCCCCTCACACTCTCAAGTCTCTCCCTCTCAACTCCCTCACACTCTCAAGTCTCTCCATTTCGCACCCTACCTACATAACTCTCTCTTTCTCTTTGTCTCTCTCTCTCCCCCCTCTCTCTCCCCCTCTCCCTCAATTCTCTCTCTCCCACCCCCCCTCTCTCTCTCCCTCCCTCTATCCCTCCCACCCTACCTAACTAAGTCCCCCTCACTCCAACCCCTTCTCTCCCTCTCCCTCTCTCTTATTCTCTCCCTCTCCCTCTCTCTTAAACTCTCACTTCCACCCCCTCTCCATCTCTCTAGACTCTCTCTAAATTCTCCCTTCATCTAAAGACATACATACAACCATAATACATATAATCTTACATCCATACAAGCATACATACATACATGACATACATTAATATATTGGAATTTAACATAAAGTAATACATAACGCGAGCGCGTTATAACCACTCGCATTATGTGTTAGTTAACATGTTCCTCGTAGAAGCAAAAACCATGTCAAAAGTGAGATATAACATGAACGCATTATAACACGCTCACATTATATCTTTCTTTTGGAATTCCCAAGCTTTAAGCTTGGTATTTTCTTTGGAATACCAACCCAAAGGCTTGGAAGGCATTCCCAACGACCAGAGACATGTTTTTAAAAACTCCACCATATTTCTCATAATCGAGTTCGTGCTCACCATCAAGATTACATGTGGTTCAATATCAAAAAAATCGAACACATGGGTAATGTTGGGTTATCTCTTAGCTATCTAACGATGTAATTTTTTTCACTTTCTGAAAATGTTAAGTCTTTCATCCATAATTTATTTTATCTATATGTGTTTTTTTTGCCAAAAAGCAGTGTTTGGTATTTTTTTCTTTATAAATTAACCGTTCATCAATTTTTTAAATAAATTACATTTTTAGAAACTAGACTCCATTCTACAAAATAATAATAATAAAAAAAAACAAATCAATTAGTTTCCAAAATTTGTAGGGGTAGCATGGCCAAAATTCTATTTTCAGGATATGTCCACTTCGTAAATTAGTAAAAAATCAAATATTCATTAAAAAATTATCAAAAAAATCGTCTATCAACTACATAACATTAGCTAGCTTCTGACTGTTGTGATTTTAAAAATACTAAAAAAAAGTTCACCGTATGAGAGTCGTACAAGAGTTGCTATGTTATGTTTTTTGACAAAAACAACACCAATTTGTGTACGTCCCTCATTTCAACCCCTTAATCTCAACCATTTTCAAAATAAATTAATAGTTTAGAAAGTAGACTCGGAGCACTTGAATCCTTATTTTTGTTCCATCTCAAAATTTTGAGTGTAAGTTATCCTCAATTTCACGTCCAAGGTCAGTATTCCTGATTTCAGAAAAAAGTTGTCCACTTAAGTCCCCTTTTTGGGAACCATCTTGGTGTAATTACCCACATATTCTATTCTTAAATATTTTTGAAATAATATAGATAACTTATTCAAATTTTTACATCAAGTTGCCTAACTTTGATTTTCTAAATTTTTATCGCCACTTAAGGGCCTGTTTTTTTCATGATGATCCTACACATACCCTTGTGTGGTGCCTTATTAAAGTTATCAGGAGGTACAAGTTTGGTATGGTTGAGCGAGAAGACTAGTTTGAGGCATGACTTTCCCTATAGCCACTTTTGTATGTGTGAGTGTATACTAGCCATGAGTTTTTTTCTCACCCTTTTAGGACTTCTCACCTGACGAACAGCTATGAGTTTTTTCATCTTAGAGTGAGTATGGATTTTTTTCAAACAAAAAACCTATATCTGATCCACATCACAACGGAAAAATGGTTGAATCCTTTTCTAGCTTTCTTTTTTACTTCTTTCGCATCTTTGGAAATGTATGATTGGCCTTGTTGATGTTCTTTATATCATTTTCGTGCGTGTTCCCTCATTTTTTTGTTCGTTTTCCATGAGATCTTGATCTTGGAGGCTTGATCATCCCTCTTGATCATTGTTGTCTCATCTTGCTAGAATTATTACAGTGGAACCACTCTTGATGTGTGTTTTTCTACTTTACTGTGAGTTTGAACTAGGTTCATCTTCTCACTAAAGTGGGGGCTAAATGTAATGTCAAGAAAAGGGTCCTTACGCTTTTCCACACTTGTTTAACTCCTTCTTGCAAATTTTGGCTTAGTGTGGCCATGATTTAGTGTTGTAATGTGGATAACACATTCATATTAGGTCTGGGCCCTTGTGAACTAATTTATTTTAATGATTCCTTGTAAAGGTGTTGTAAAATTTTGTAACACACTTTCACACTTTTCTAGGATTTCTAAGCATAACAAACACATTTTCAATCATAATTTATCTTAACCTTGCCTTATTTTGTGTGTTGTAAAGTGTTGTAACACACTCACATTCCTTTATGCTTGTCATTAATAATTAGGCTTTCTTATGCTTTAATTGGCCCCTTTTTTTCATCCACAAGCCTTATTTATGCATATTTTTTAGGATAATCTAGACAAAAGGCATTTAAAACATAAAAATCCTTAAAACCCACCTCAAATTCCTAAGGTGTGACTCATTCGCCATTTTGGATGAATGATTCCCCTTAGGTGGGACCCATTTACCCAAGGTGGCGAATGAGTCCCCTTTAACTCAAAATCAAATTTAATTTAAATCTTTGGTGGGATTTTATTCTCCAAGATCCAATGTCATCTTGTAGTGTTATAATTTTAGGAATTCTTGCATAATTGAGTATAAATACAAGGTTCTTTCTCTCATTCTAATGCAAATACCCCCAAGCATGTAAGTATTCATCCTTATAGAAAATTGAGTTCTCAAGAGCATTTGAGCAAGAGCATTCAAGGCTTTTAATGGTAAATTATCAAGCATTCAAGAGCATCAATCATCATGTCAAAGATCACATTCTTCATGTTTTTTATTGTCCTCACAATTGTGATGTAGATTTCACGATCGAACAAAGATTTGCATTCAAAATATATCTCCTTCAAGCAATAGTCAAGAACCACATCCATTGTATCCATTTCAAGCATAATTGTAGCACTTTAATGCTAGGGTTAGGTGAGTTGCAACATCATATTTTTTTCATTCATCATTCTCCTTTACATTTACTTTCATTCCAAGGTTTAATTACCAACAAGGGATTTGACAAAGGCAAAGCCTTTTTCTCTAACCCCACAACCATGTTGCCCTCTCTTTGCATGTGATTTGTAGGTCTACGTTGCAGATTTATCAAGGATCAAGATTGGAAAATTTTTCATCAAGTTGTCAAAGCAAGTCAAAGTTGTCAAAGTTGTGAATAATCCTTGGAGGAGCTTGGAAAAGACCTACAAGCTGAATCTTGTCATTTCCAACCCGGATCTGAATCAAGAATAGAAAAGTAGACTAAGAGCTATAGGATCAAACTTTGAATTTCTATAAATCTGAAAGCGGACTAATTCGCCACTATTGGTGAATGAATCCCACTATACCTATCTGTCAGGAATTTTTGCAAATCTAAGTACCCATTTATCTGAAACCTATTCTAGTACAATTTTCCCAAAATTGGACTAATTCGCCCAACTTGGCATATGAGTCTGATTTGGCTTTAACAATGGATTTTTTGAGATTCCAAATCTTCATTCTACCTTCTCTAATTTTCTAGGTGCACATTTCCAATT
The DNA here is from genome assembly GCA_007115665.2 of Sequoiadendron giganteum. NCBI lineage: Eukaryota > Viridiplantae > Streptophyta > Pinopsida > Cupressales > Cupressaceae > Sequoiadendron > Sequoiadendron giganteum. Next base: position 548,336,993 of record CM021106.1, read on the forward strand.
TTACAGCTTTCTATTGCATTCTACTTGCATTTCTAGGTCATCTTGCATATCGCATTATGCTTTCAAACATTTCCTTTTCCAAGTTTACACTTGGTGGTGAACCTTCATTTCTTATCATTCAATCCCCCTAGAACATCCCCTTTGTTAGATTTCAATCTCCTTTGCATTTAAATATCGAGGATTTTTTCTTGAATGTGGAGTGTACAAGATTGTTGCCCTAGGTCCTAAAACCCTAGTGGAGACCAATTTTCCTCTTTACAAAAATAAAACTGAATTATAGAATAACAAATTGAGAATGAATAGAGGTGCACCTAGAAGAGTGATGAATTTAAAACAAACTTCAAAACCTTGAAAACTTATTTCTTAAGGACCAATTGGATTCATGCTAGTCTCCACGATTTGGTCCCAAATTGGGTTTCTGTGCGAAAACTAGAATATGATAGTGATTAATCTGAATCTCCTGAAACCCAAAAAATGGTAGTACTAGGAATCATATGCCCAAGGTGGAGTATCAATACCAATATTATTTTTTGGAGGTTAAGACCTTATTGTGCTCTAATTTCTCTACTCTTTCTACCACACTTTGTTTTCAGATCTAAAACCCTGATTTGCAACCTGTAGATGACTTTTAGTTAAGATGACAACCTTGTGATGACTTGATGACTTTCTTCAATCTTGAAACCTAATATTCAAAGGATATTCAAGCTCTAAGATACCTATATCTTCAATCACATGTGTAGAAAGAGAAAAACTTGTTGATTGTTAGAGAATAGGGGTTTGCCTTGGTCAAACCCCTTTTACGTAACTAAACCAAATGATGAGATAATGAAATAAGGACATGAAACATGAAATATAAAGAATGATACATTGAATGATGTCTTTTAAATATAACATGAAGTGGCCATGAATTATTTAGATCTAGATCTTGAACTTTGGTATGAAACAATTCTTGTAAATGGATCTCCAATGCTACATCACAACACTAGCTCAACAACATGCTTGATGCTTGATAACCTTTACATGATGATGGATCTTGAATGGATGCAACAAATGATGAATAATTCTACTTTTGAATACTCTAGAAATTCTCTTATAAACTCCCTTGACACTCTTGTGAGGTCTTGGAATCCTTAACTTACTATTAGGAATGCTCTCTTGAAAGTCTTAGGTGAAAATGAGTGAAATAACCTTGTATTTATACTTATTTATACCAAATTTCTTGAAATTACACTACTACAAGCCGACATCAGATCTAGGGGAATAAAATCCTACCAATAATTTTAATTTAATTTAATTTTGTGGCATATGGGAATGATATGCCACAAGTGGCATATGATTCCCATTAGGCTTAACTATGGGATACATTTTTCAAAAATGATTAGAATGATGTAAAATCGGGATCAGGGCCCAAAACCCTAGGTTGGACTCATACACCCAAGGTGGCATATGATTCCCAAATCAGTAAATATGGGCCACACAACCTAAAAACACCTGTATTGTTATTGGATGTTGGTTTTTCTCGGAATTATCCTCGAAAAGATGCATTAAATGAGGCTTGTGGATGTAAAATAAGGCCAAATAAGGCATAAAAAAGCCCTATTATTTAATGACACCCTAGATTAGTGTGAAAGTGTTAGGATACACTTACAACACCCTAAATAAGGCATAATTAAGTTCATTTAGTTTACAAGGGCCCAAAACTTAATGTAAAGGTGCAAATAAATACACTTTACAACATTAAATTAAGGCAAAGTTAGGTCAATTTAGCTTAAAAGGGCCCTAAATCCAATGTGAATGTGTAAAACACATTACAACACTAGATCAAGGTGAAATTAGGTCCATTTTCATGTTAACCTTTCCCAAATCAAGCAAGGAAAAGGCATACTTTTTTCCTTGCCACAACTATAACTCACAATGAACATTTAAAACCAAAACATGATAGGTAGTTCATGAAAGGAAAAGGAAAATGTAATACAAGATTAGTCAACCCTTACGATGTTCCTATATTATCTCTACAAATCATGTAGACTTAAGTAAAGTTCTATTATGACTAACATCAAAGGCATTCTACATAAATCTAGAAGCTCCACCTTATCATTTGACATAAGGGAATAAAAATAGAGGTTTTCATTACTCGAGCCAACATCTAATCTTAATATTTTAAATGATTTTGATATCTCATCTAAGTTCTTATTTTTTGTATGTAAATAAATATACGAGCTAAAACATGTCCAAAATTAACATTAAAAATATAAAATAAATCCCATGATTAGCATCATTAGGTGTGGCATAATGCATATAGAATGATAGGTAGAGAAACCTTATTAAATTTTTCTAAATTTAAATAAAAATAAATAAATAAATATGATGAAAAAATTAATGTATGTATTTGAGAAATATGAAGACATCAAAAGTAAATAAAATATATATATTTATTTAAAGTAAAAACAACTTACATTACAGGAAAGATAATTAGTATCTATCAACATGTTAGTGGTGATTTAATGCAATTTCCATGTAAAATGTTGAAACCTATATATATGAGAAAAAATAATATTTCTCTTTTTCTTAAATGGGTAGTTGAGTTCCAAAATTATTAGGTGAATTCTCAAACCTTGAAAGTATAATTCTTGGGTCCAAAATTCTTAAAGATCTCAAGGTAAACAACTTTTGAAATTTTAGGCACAAGAAATCTAGATAAATTATAGGTGATATTTGTGGTAGCTAGATCAGGGAGTAAATAAATAGTAATAAGTTTTTCAATAGGCATAAATGTTTTATCATAGTCTATGCATTATTTCTTTGAAAAGCTTTAGATGAACATAAATGCTTAAGCGTATTTTTGAGTTGTGTACTTAGTCTATATTTAAAATTAAATATAGATAGGTCAATTTTGATGGAGAACATTATGAATACAACACAACTTAGAGAAAAAATATATCAACTAGAGGAGCCCACGTTCCCATCTTAGCCTTATCTTAGATAAATTTCTTAACAAACTTTTGAATTGTGTTTACATTCAAATCTTTATTCATTTGAAAATAATTTAATAATTGGGAAGCCTTATTTCTTATGTAACACTTGTAAAGTACATTTCCTCTTATTAATTTTCTCTTAGGGAAATGTAGATGTCTAAATCCATTTTTGTAAATATATTTAATTGATTTTTTAATTTGAACCAAAGAAAAATGGGTTCATCAAAATGAATTTATCAAGAAGATGAACCATAAATTTTTCAATGTTCCATTCAATCATGAGGGGTATGATGTATAATTAACAAGTAGAAAACAAACCTAATTGATATAATAGTAAAAAGGTAGGTTTTAAGATGCTAAAATGATGTGTACGTGTTGCAGAAAGTGCTTTTTTGGGCCTCACTAAGGACTCATTCGCCCAATGGTGAATGGGTCCCTACTAGGGTTCTAGAAAATCAATTTCTGGGTTCTATTCTTCAATGTTTTCACTCCCAAATCCCAAGTGTTCAGCTCTTGAAAGTAAAAAATAAACTATGTAGAAAACTTTTTGTGATCTTGCAAGAAAGATGACAACTTTTGCAACTTTTTTTCTCCACTTGATCTTCAGTCTAAAACCTGCAATCACACATCAAGAGGGAAGAAAAATTCTTGATTGTTAGGGAATAGGGGTTTGCCCTGGTCAAACTCTGTTTTGGTAATTAAACCTTATGATGAAACAATGAAACATGAAATGATGATACCTTGGATGAAATATTGGATGATAAATCAACAATGAAGCATGAAGTGGCTTTAAGGAACGTAGATCTTGATCACAACACTTGATTAGAACTAACACCTTGAATATGCTTGAATTGGATCTTCAATTCTACATCAACATATTAGCTCAACATGCATGACTTTGACATGATGAAATAGGTCTTTGATTTCTGCAATAAACTTCAATAATCTACCCTTGAATGCCTTTGAATTAAATGCTCTATAATGCACCAATTGTGAAATATTAGGAATATCTCTTGAAAATCTTAGAAGAAACTATGTGAAATAACCTTATATTTATACTTATCTTAAGATTTAATCCCAAAATTCAAATAAAACAAGCCAACATCAGATCTAGGATTTGAAATCATTAAAATCCCACCAAAAACATATCCCAAAGGGGGTGTCCTAAATTAAGGAGGACCCATTCTCCATATGGAAAATGGGTCCAAGCTTACTTAATTAGGACGCATTTCAAGGATTGTGAAATTTCATGCTAAAGGGGGGTCATAGGACCTAGTGAGGATCCATTTTCCAGGTGGTGAATGGTTCCTAGGTCACTATCCTAGGACACACTCCTTGCAAAATTAAGTGTTGTTTAATTTCATTTAAGAGTGTCAAGTTTTATCCCTCAGAAATGCAATTCATTAGGCTTGGATTTGAATTAAAGGGGCCAATTAAGCTCAAATTAACCTCCATTAATTAATAAAGACCTAGATTAGTGTGAAAGTGTAAAGATACACTTTACAACACCCTAAATAAGGCACAGTTAAGTCCATTTTATTATTAATTATTCATTCCCAAATTAAGTGTGAAAAAGGGTAACTTTTTTCTATGTTGTGTTTTTCCCCCACTTTAGTGAGAGTACGACCCCATGTCAAACTCACACAAAAGTAGACATTCAAGAAACTTATGTATGCAAAAATGACAAAGATACACAATCATACACTATCAAAGACCAAGAAAATAAAGGATCAAGCTTTGATCATCCCAACGTGATTTGGAACACGATTGTTTGTTTGAGAAAGGGGAAGGATCAAGCCTCGATTGTCCAACATGATGTGGAACATGTCTCAATCATTTTTCCAAGAAAAGGGAAGGATCAAGCCTTGACTATCCAACGTGATTTGGAACACATCTCAACTATTTGTCTAAAAACATTCATAATTAGAACATGATATCCACTATGAAAATGACACATGCGCTCACTCTAGGGTAGTGAAGCCTCAGGCCATCCACTAGGTGAGTATCCCAAAAGGATAGAAAATGAGAGAATCATATTAGGCTCCCATACCATATCAAAGTTATCCTCCTGAAACTTCAACAAGGTACAACAATGCTAAATTATTATGAATATTATGTCTATAGGTTTTTGTTCAAGGGGATCTTGCTTCATTCATGTAAGGTCTTCTTCTTAGGGATCATCATGTCCAATGTCTCCAAGAGAGGACAATTCAAGTATAACAGATTGCCACTTATGGGATTCCTTACTTCGCATCATTACACTAAGGGAAATTCATATGCTTAGACATATCAAGCTCTTGGAGGACATCAAACCCAATTACACCATCAAGAAAAATAAAATCACACCATGAAATATGAAATTTTTTGAAAGATGTCATTGATGTATGTCCCCACTTTAAAGAGGTTACTAACACCATGTCTATTAGCAACTACTTTAAAATTTCCAATGTTTACTCTTAATAAATGAGAGCCTTCCTCGAAAAACCCTATCCCAAGTCATATGTTCCTGAAATAGAGCTATGCCATGAAAAATGAGGGGTTGCCCCTAGAAACATATAAGGGATCTATGGGATCTGGGATTAGTATATCTTTGCTACAATGTTGTCATAGAGCTTGGAAATTTCATCGTTCCCCAGATACTCATAGAACTGGGAGAATGACACAAAGAGAGTGACGATAAAGAAAAATCCTTTTAGTCAACATGGAAGAGACCTAAATGTCTCGACGCCTTGTGTCATCCCCAAAATCAAAACATAAGACAAATGAAAAAGGATAAAATGTTTATGAAAGAGAAGAATGTAGGGAGGGAGGGAGAGAGAAAGAGGTATAGAGAGAGAGAGAGAGAGAGAGAGAGAGAGAGAGAGAGAGAGAGAGAGAGAGAGAGAGAGAGAGAGAGAGAGAGAGAGGGGAGATATAGAAAATTAGAGAGGGAAGGAGGTATGGAGGGGGAGATAGAGGTGAGATAAGGAGAAGTAGAGAGATACAAAGAGAGTGGAGAGATAGAAATAAGTGTAGAGGGAAGGAGAGAGTGAGAGAGAAAGAGGGGGAAAGGAAAGAAAGAGAGAGGGGATGAGAGAGTGAGAGATAAATAGGGGAGGGAGAGGGGGAGAGAGAGAATTATTTGAGATATAAAGTAGAGAGGGAAGGAGAGAGTTAAATATAAATAGGGGAGAGAGAGAGAGAGGGAATGGGGGAGAGAGAGGGAGGGAGAAGTGAGAGAGAGAGGTGATAAAGAGATGTGATAGAGAGATAAGTAGAGAGGGAAGGAGGAAGGTGGAAATATTGAGAGAGGTAAGGAGGGAGGGAGGGATAGAGAAATATGAATAGAGGGATAGGTTGGATAGAGATAAGTAGAGAGGGAAGGTGGGTGGGAGGAAGGAAGAGAGAGAGATATAGAAAGAAAAATACAAAGAGATAAATATATAGAGAGAGGGCAGATAGAGAAAAATAGAGAGAGAGAGTGGTAAGGAGAGAAAGAGAGAGAAGAGGGAGGGGGAGAGGGAGGGAGAGAGCATAGATATGGAAGGAGAGAGAGGGACGGAGAAGTGAGAGAGAGAGGTGATAGAGAGAGATGTGATAGAGAAAAGTAGAGAGGGAAGGAGGAATGTGCAAAGATTGAGAGAGGATAAAGGGAGGAGGGAGAGAGAAAGAGGTATAGAGGGATAGGTTAGATAGAGATAATTAGAGAGAGAAGGTGGGTGTGAGGAAGGAAGAGAGAGAGAGATAGAGAAAGAGAGATAAGGGGGAGATTCAAAAAAATAGAGAGGGAAGGAGGGAAGGAGGGAAAGAGAGGTGAGATAGAGATAAGTTGGGATGGTGGGAGAGAGAGAGAGAGAGATTGAGAGATTTTGTATTATGCTTGTTTTTAAAACTAATTGAACCTTTTCCACATATATATTAGAAAATTTATCATCACCAAACTTAATAATAACTCCTTGATATTTCTCAAGTTTAACAAACTTACTTTTTTCACTATCATATGATTTGATGATCCACTATCAATGATCCAATAATTCTTCTCCTCTCTAGCATGAAAAGAAATCACCATAGAATTATGACTTATTTTTAGAGAATCCTTCACACATCTCTTAGAGTTAGTAGAATTAGATTCCTTTTATAGTAATGAACAATCATTCACTATCCTCATCATCCCCATAATCAGATTCATCATCAGATATATTGGAATCTTCTCTAATAGAATAACTTTTCTTAATTGTTTTACCTTTGTTTTCCTCAATTTCTTGTCATTCATAGCTCTATTTGGAAATCTTGAAGCATAATGACCTATCTTTCCACAACTAAAAAATTTGAAATCTAACTTGCTTTTGTATTTACTAGTACCCTTTTTCATTCTCCTCGCAATTTTTTCTTCAAAATCATCAAGATCCTCCTAATCTAATTCCTCATTATTCTCTGGTTTCCAAACCTTAAAATTAGTCTCAACTTTTGTATTACTTGAACCAAACTCTCTTAACTCAAAATAATTTAAAGTGCTAAGTAGTTGATCTCTAGAGTAATTATTTAGATTTTAAAATTCCTTAATAGCACAAACCTTATGTCTATAGGATTAAGGTAGAGTTCATAGTACCTTATTTACCACCTCATCATCTTCAAGATTTCAACCAAGCCCTCTGATGGAATTGACAAATTCATCCTCTTTTTTAAGTAGCTTGTCATGTTTTCATCCTCTAACATTCACATATTTTCAAATATGATCCTTAGATTTTGCATCTTAGCTTGCTTGACCTTATTATCTCCTTCATAAATTCTTTCCAACTTTGTCCAAGTTTATTTAATATTTTTTAGATTCATAACATTCACAATTTCAATATTAGAAAGACCACTTAAAAGATCATTTTTTTCCTTTTGCATTGTTTTTATAGGCTTTGATCTCATCATCAATACTAAAACCATTTGTAGGCAAAGTGTATCTAGTCACAACAGACTTCCAAATTCCATATCCAAGGGATACCAAAAATCCTTCCATCCTTATCTTCAATAATGCATAATCTAATTCATCAAAGAGAGGAGCATATATCTTGTGTGTTTTCCTAAATCTACCTCAAGCGTTTAAGCTTTCTTCCAAGGAACCTTGCCCTGATACAAATTGTTGAATTGTTAAGACAACTAAGACGGGGGAAAGTGAATCAGTTGTAAATTAAAATATCAAAACCCTCATTAATATTTAGATCTGCATAAACTTTAATAACCTTTAATCTATTAGAGTGAGAGTATTTGCAAGATCATGATGGACCAAAAAGTGACGATATGTAAATGATATGATGGCCCATGTGGTTGACGACTTTTTTTTACCCAAAATTGATGAAATGATAAGGGTTTTTAAAGGAGATTCTTAGCTTTCCACCAATATAAATTATGCTTTACTTTCAATTTAATAAATTATTATTATTCATTTTCTATTTGAATTATGACTAAAGTCCTCATTTATAGACTAATTGAAAAATATGTATAGCTTTCAAACCGTATCACATTCTATGTTTTGCATACTATAGGATTAAAAAAAAAAAGAATTTAAAAAATTATAAAAAATTATTCATCACATCGGGACATGAGTCCTCTACTTATATCTAAAATATTTAATTTTTTTTTATCATTTTATTGTGGTTAGGGTGGTCAGACAGACACCTACTTCTTATTTTTCCCTGAAATTTAAGTACTACTACATTCAAATTTCAAATTTTCACTAAATAGATTTTTGTTTTTTTAAATAAACCTAGTAGTTTAGAAACTACATTCAATTTTCTACAGATTCTATTGTTACATTTTTTTGAAATAATATAGATAACTTATTCAAAATTTTATATCAATTTTCTTACTCTATTTTATTGAATTTTCATCGCCACTTAAGGGCTTGATTTTTCCATGATGTTCCTGCACATACCCATGATTTAGCATGAAAACAAATAACAAAAACTGAAACACATCAACACTATGCATAATAGAGCACTAGATTTACATGGAAAACCCAAGAAGAGAAAAACCAAGATGAAGATTAGCTCACAATATAAAGTAATTACAACATCGAATACAATAGGTTGACTACCAGAGGGCTCATTATCCAAGAAGAAGGACGCACTCACTACCAGATTACAAAAAAGAAGAATATTACAATGAGAAAACCATCTCAATACAATAGAAAATTCCACCACATCATTACCAACACATTTACAAATTTTTTGAAGATTTTAGACACCTTCTGGTTACTAATTCCAATAGTATAACTCATTAAATCTTACACTAGACTTCATAAATTCACACTTCACACCTTACACATTGATCCTTCATCAACACAACACTTATTTATACCTTCTTCAACCTTGAAATAATTCTACAAGGTCAACTATGCACCTCAATAATGAAAATTCAAATTGGGTTGGAACCAAAACATTCCCGCAATGGAGAGGAATGAAGGCAAACCACATCACACCTTAACTCATACCTAAATATACTCATACACATCAAGCCACACTTCCAAAGTCATTGAAGAAAATATTTAATTAGTGTAAACACCATCAAACATTTAAATACATGCTTCCTTTGATAAAATATGACTTGTGGACAACAAATATCACTTGAACACAATCTAGAATATTCAAGAAACACCCTAAAATCCAACAAATTCCTTCAAAACAACTTTCACCTAAAGAACAAACTCATCATGTACACCCAAATAATCTTCTACACACTGTAACTCAAAAAATCAATTGAAGGTAGATATGAACTTTATCAACACACTTCCAAAATGACAAGACCAAAAACCAAACTATAGAGAAATGTGGAGCAAAACCATTTCTCCTAGACACCGCTGCAATACATAGTTCACACACCCATGAACTCTACACAATTATCCAGACCAAGAAACTCTAGATATAAAACCTATGAACACATTTGATCAACATATCTGAACCATACAAGTAGATCTTCAACATAGAATAAATACAAAGCAAAATCAATACACAACTCTATATGCCAGAACACCTCTATAACATAGTGTTTCCTATTTTATTCATTTTTTCTCAAAAGAACTTGGAAACCAAGCACCAAAAATGCATTTTCATCATCTTCACCACTTCCTCATCATCACCAAACCAACTACAACATATAAACTCAACCAAATAATATCCACAAATAGAAGCTTATCAAAGCAACACTAAAGGTTGACACTAGTAAGACTTACTGATGACAACATAATGAAACTAATCAAAGCACCACAAATTCTCAACAATCACCAATTGATATCAATGGCAACACCAACTATAGGTTAAGTACACCAAGATGGTTTCCAAAAAGGGGACTTAAGTCGGCAGCTTTTTCCTGAAATCAGGAAATACTAACCTTGGACGTGAAATTGAGGATACTTAGACTCAAAATTTTGAGAGGGGAAAAAAAAAAAGATTCAAGTGCTCTGAGTCTACTTTCTAAACTACTAATTTATTTTGAAAATGGTTGATATTAAGGGTTTCAAATGAGGGACGTACACAAAATGTTGATGTTTTTGTCAGAAAAACATAACATAGCAACTCTTGTACGACCCTCGTACGGTGAACTTTTTTTTAGTATTTTTAAAATCACAACAGTCAGAAGTTAGCTAATAGAATGTAGTTGATGCATGATTTTTCTAATAATTTTTTAATGAATATTTGATTTTTTACTAATCTGCGAAGTGGACATTTCCTGAAAAATAGAATTTTGGCCATGCTACCCCTACAAATTTTGGAAACTAATTGATTTTTTTTATTTTTTATTTTTTATTTTTTAATTTTGTAGAATGGAGTCTAGTTTCTAAAAATGTAATTTATTTTAAAAATTCATGAACGGTTAATTTATAACAAAAATATACCAAACACTGCTTTTTGGTAAAAAAAAGACATACAGATAAAATAAATTATGGATGAAAGACTTAAAATTTCCAAAAAGTTAAAATAATTACATCGTTGGATAGCTAAGATATAACCCAACATTACCCATGTGTTTGATTTTTTCGATATTGAACCACGTGCAATCTTGACGGTGAGCACAAACTTGATTATGAGAAATATGGTGGATTTTTTAAAAACACGTCTCTGGTCATTGGGAATGCCCTCCAAGCCTTTGGGTTGGTATTCCAAGGAAAATACCAAGCCTAAGGCTCTGGAATTCCCAAAGCAAGATATAACGTGAGCGCATTATAATGCGCTCATGTTATATCTCACTTTTCACATGGTTTTTACTTCTGCAGGGAACATGTCAACTAGGACATAACGCGAGCACATTATAACGTGCTCGTGTTATGTCTTCCTTTATGTTAAATGCCAATATATTGAATGTATGCTAATATATTTGTATGTTTGTATTTTCATGTATGCCATGTATGTATGTATGCTTGTATGGATGTAATATTATATGTATTATGCTTGTATGTATGCATTTATGTATGTGTTTAGATGGAGGGAGAATTTAGAGAGAGACAGAGAATCTAGAGAGATGGAGAGGGGGTGGAAGTGAGAGTTTAAGAGAGAGGGAGTGGGAGAGAAGGGGTTGGAGTGAGGGGGATTTATCTAAGTAGGGTGGGAGTGATAGAGGGAGGGAGAGAGAGAGGGGGTGGAGAGAGATAATTGAGGGAGAGGAGAGAGAGAGGGGGTGGGAGAGAGAATTGAGGGAGAGGAGAGAGCAAGAGAGATGGAGAGAAAGAGAGTTATGTAGGTAGAGGTCAAAGGAGAGACTTGAGGATAGGTAGTGAGAGGGAGGTGAGAGAGAGATGGAGGAGAGGGAGGGAGTGAGAGAGAGAGGGAGTGGGAGAGAGAGGGAGTCTGAGTGCGAGACCTAAGAGAGGGAGAGGGTGTGGAAGGGAGTGACCTAATAGAGGTACAGAAAGAGGGGGGTGGAGTGAGAGGGACTTATCTAGGTAGGGTTGGAGGGATAGATAGAGAGAGGGGAGAGAGAAAAATAGAGAGTTACCTAGGTAGGTTGCCAGAGGGAGAGACCTAAGAGAGAGAGGGGGTGGGAAGGAGAGACATGAGAGAGAGGGAGAGAGAGGTAGTGAGAGAGAGTGGGATGAAGTGGGAGGGACATAAAGATAGATGAATAGAGGGAGTGAGAGAGGGTGGTAGGGATTGATTGAACTAGAGGTATGCAGAAAGAGGGAGACGGTAGATACAGACAATTAGAGAGGGTAGGAGGGAGGGAAGGAGGGAGAGGTGAGATGTATAGATAGAGAGAAAGTGATAGGGTTTGAGGGTATAGGGTTGATGGTAGAGGGTATTTGGTTGAGGGTATAGGGTAGAAGGCTTAAGGGTTTAGGGTTGAAGGGTTTGGGGTTAAGGGTTTAGGGTTCAGGGTTTACTTGGTTGAGGGTAGAGGGCTTAGGGTATTGGTTTGAGGGTATATGGTTGAAGGATTAGGTTCAGGGTCCAATGTAAGGGGTAGAGGGTTTAGGGTTTAAGGATTGAGGGTTGAGGGATTAAGGGTTGAGGGTTGAGAATTGAGGGTTGAGTGTTTAATGTATAGGGTAAAGGGTAGAGGGCTTAAGGGTTGAGGGTGAAGATTGAGGGTTTACGGTATAGGGTCGAGGGTCGAGGGTCCAATATATAGGTAGAGGTTTAGGGGTTGAGGTTTTAGGTTTAGGGTGGAGAGTTTTCTTGGATTTCACGGTATAAGGGTTGAGGGATTAGGGTTTAGGGTAGAGAGTATTGGGTTGAGGGTAGAGGGTAGAGGGTTTAACAGTTTAGGGTTTAAGGGTTTAGGGTTGAGGGTTGAGGGTTTAGGGTTGAGTTTTTAAGGGTTTAAGTTTTGAGGGTTTAAGAGTCAAGAGGGTTGAGGGATTACAGTAGAGATTTTACTAAGTGGGTTTAAGGGTTGGGGGATTAGGGTTTAGGGTAGAGGGTAGAGGATTGATGGTGAAGGGTAGAGGGTTTACAGGTTAGGTTTTAAGGGTTTTGATTTTAGGGATGAGGGATTAATAGGTTATAGGGTAGAGGTTATAGGGGTTGAGGGATTAGGGATTAAGGGTTGATGGTTGAGGGATTAAGAGGGTATAGGGGTTGAGGGATTAGGGTCTAAGGGTTGAGGGTTGAGGGTTCAAGGATTAAGAGGGTATACGGGTAGAGGGATTAGGGTTGAGGGTTCAA
>CM021106.1:548350194-548374473 GCA_007115665.2 Sequoiadendron giganteum
ACAATTATAATATATTTGTAATGTAGATTAAGAGGTGGAGCTAGTCAGGTTGGACAATTACAATTGCATCCATCCCATGTTTTGTAACAAAGTTGTTGGAATTGGTTGTCATTGATGTCAATACTTGGTAATATTGTTGTAATTTTAGCATTGGTTGTCACAAATGTGTCTTTTGTCATTGATGTCAACACTTGAAGAGATTGTTGCATATGATTGGATATTTTTGGCATTGGTTGTCAACACTTGAGGATTTTGTTGTGATGACAACACTTGGTTGTATTGAACATTGTTGCAATGGTTGTGCTATTTGACAAGTGTGTATTGTTGGGATTGGTTGTTTGCAATGGTTATTTTGGTGCAATGAAACTGTCTATGCAACAATTTATAGCCCTTGATGGATGGGGACCTTCATAATAGAAAGGGATAAATGAATACAATTATAATATATTTGTAATGTAGATTAAGAGGTGGAGCTAGTCAGGTTGGCCAATTACAATTGCATCCATCCCATGTTTTGTAACAAAGTTGTTGGCATTGGTTGTCATTGATGTCAATACTTGGTAATATTGTTGTAATTTTAGCATTGGTTGTCACAAATGTGTCTTTTGTCATTGATGTCAACACTTGAAGAGATTGTTGCATATGATTGGATATTTTTGGCATTGGTTGTCAACACTTGAGGATTTTGTTTTGATGACAACACTTGGTTGTATTGAACATTGTTGCAATGGTTGTGCTATTTGATAGGTGTGTATTGTTGTGATTGGTTGTTTGCAATGGTTTTCAACACTTGGGAAGATTTTTACATATTGTTTTATGGTGTATTGTTGATGTTCATGGTTGGATGACACTTGAAGTTGTATAAAGTATGGTTAGTGTTCAAAAATTTGATTTCATGATGATATACTAAGATGAGGAAACAAAATATTGTTGAAGGTGGAAAGATGTTGTTGATGATCTCTAGTATGTTATATGCTCTCTCCTATTATTTCTAAGAAAGTATGTATTTCTACAAGGTAGTTTTGGCCTCCACATGTTGGTGGAAGTTGTTGATTCAAGAAGTTGAGTTGAAGACTATTTGGGAGAATGATTTGAATTCCTTTGTTGTAACACTCTATCTAATATATAGTTTAAGATAGATAACTAACTACCAGATTCAGTTGAAGAGTAACTAACTAGTTTTCTAACTAGATTTTTGCATTTTTTTATATATATTATTTTCTCAATGAATCATTATGTAACAAAAATTTCACTTCTGAGATATACAATAAAATAAAATGAAAGCACATGTTTTATTTGTCAAGGGAAATGTATGGTGAATACCCCATGTCTTTCAGATAAGTGTGCAAGCGAAATAAGACATAACTGATTGAATCTGATTTTCTACAATACAATTGTTTTTTATGTGCTTTTTACTTTTTTCATGTGGATTACCCTCAGAAACAAACTACTTATCTTTTCTTAAATGAAGCCTTTACATTTCCTGTCTATGAAAGGAATTTACTACTTGACAATAGGTTCATGAACTTCATACAAATTAAGATTGGTGTAAAAGGCCATCCCCACAAATGTTGTTTGGTCTAGAATTATAATAGAAAATATAAAATCTTGCTAGGAGAATAAAACAAGTTTTCAATTGTCCAAGTACAACATAATATTACTAAAGCATTTCAAATTTTAGGCCATAAGAATCATCCTTTTTTAAACATCGATTGAAAATAATTCTAAAAATTTAGAAGTCTTGGTCATTAACATTAATGTCTACTACAATTTCATCCAGTGTATCATTGTCAATGTTCATATGTTCTTTCAAGTATTTAATATTATCATCATCCTCATCTTGACTTGCATCATCTTCATCATCATTGAAATTTTAGTGTAGACCATCTATATTGTTACCAGATGTATTTGGATCATCATTTTCTATACCATCCATATTGTTGTCTTCCATAACATCATCTAATTCTAGATTGTTGTCTTCTTATTCCTGAACATAACCATCTTCAACATCATCATGGATGTCAATTTATTCGATGTTCTCTAATCCCTCTCTCTCATTTTGTTGGCCATCATTTTTTTGCTCACTATCCACTAATGCATCATCAAATACATGCCTTAATCTTGGATCATAATGCATGACAAATATCCATTTCGGATCCAAAATATCTTCATAGAAAAATACTTGCACATGACGACATATATATATTAGACGTATGTTATAACAATTTTATTGATTAATAAACACATGTATATATTCACAATAAGCTATGAATTAATAGATTAATGATCACTACCACTTCTTGTTTGAGTCAAAGAAATACCTGCTCACAATGAATTGGTAGAACATAAGGCTCCTTATCCTCCCATAGGAATGATGAGGAATCTATAGAAAACAATCCACTATGGGTATCATGTCTTTGTGTCCTCTCAAATGCTTCATACCATATACACTTAAAAATAAAACATTTAAAAGAGTGGTAATCAAACTCAATAATTTCTTATATTTTCCCAAAATATTGTAGATTCCCTTCAATTAAATTCTTATCTTTTGAGCTTGATCGACTGGATTACTTGAAGTCAACAATGAAGCCACAATCAAAGGATCATCTCTTTATGTCTACACTTTCTACATGATAATGCCGACCATATGCCCATATTGTTGGATATTTCCTCTCCTGTGAAAGACCATTTATTTCAGTGAAAAAAAATATAATGACGAATATTAAAATAGTTAATATTGTCAAAACTGTAAGGAAACAAAATTTTGTAAAATTGCAACTGTACCTTTCTTTCACATCCTCTAGACATGTTGATTTCATCTTCTGTTATATTTGAAACTGTACCCACATCTTCTATTTGATTTTGAATTTGTTCAGTAACCCATTCTAGTGTGCAATATTTTCCCCATTACCCAAGCAAATGAGTGGGTAGTGGAGTATTCCTTAGGTTCGATCTCTTAAACTGTCTCCTTGCTTATAATGCTTCTCTCTTTTTATCATACAGATCAATCCATTTGTTCATAAATTCCATGTGGTACATAATGAATTTGTCGAGTATAGAAAATTTGTCTACACCTATTACATGTCAACATGTTTATTTCAAACTCCAAATTCCATGTTAATTTGACAAATAAATTACAGAGTAAATTAATGATTGCAAGAAAACAACCACACTGATCGTGAATTTACTTACTAATTTCTACTTCAACACCATTAGATTTTGGTTTTTCTCCATCAAATATAATATCTAATGCTTATTCTTCATCCCAGATGCATGGGCCATCTTCAAAATCCTTACCAAGGAACTCACACAGGAAGAAAAATGCTTCATTCAATACATACCCTTCAACCATGGAACCCTCTGGATGTGCCTTTTTTCAGACATGTATTTTGAGTTTTCATATACCTCTCAAAGAAAAACATCCACCTCGTTGATACGATACCTGCCAATTCAATGTCATCGACTAGGTGTATAAGTAAATGGACTTGTAGGTCCATGAAACTTATACAGAGCTCCTTCTCAAATATGTTGGCAAAACAAGGATAGATAATTGAGAAGGGGGGGGGAGGGGGTGAATTAGTTGTTATAGACCTTAAAATTATTTAACATTTATCAACCTTTAATCTTAGATCTGATAATTAACAGTGAAAGCATGAATCATAAACACATCAAAAACACACAACACCAAGATTTTGCGTGGAAACCCTATTAGGGGAAAAACCATAGTGGAGGTTAATCCATAATTTATACCCTGTTAAAAGTATAAAAGAAATGAATAAGGAATGCACATGCATTCAGGCACACTGCCTAGAGCTCATTACTCAGAAGGGAAGGCTCATTTCCTTACATAAAAAAAAAAGATTAAATCCATTTGATGAGGTTGAACTGAGAAATTAGCTTCTTCAAAAGCCTGATAACAGTTCCAGTTAGGCACATAAACACTTCTTCACACTTCTCTCAATCTTCTTCACACTCTGCACTAAAATCGAATGATCTGATCTTTATTCACACATTTCACACTCACACTTCATGCTCATATATCAAAAATGAAGAAAACAATATCTCTTATATATCCGCTACATGGAATTACATCAACAATTATGTCGGCCAAAGATAAAGAATAAATGAATTACAAATTGTCGACCCAATTCATGAACAAATCTCAATGCGTACCAACCTAAGTTGGTCACAACATAATGAAGATCTAAATCAACATCCTCAAACATTTTAAACATTCAAAAATTAATCCACAAGGATCCACAACATGCTACAACCACCATGTCGGCCAAGAACATGAAAACTTGAACACACAAAGGAAAAATATTTGATCACGAGAACATAAATCAACATAGACATACTACAATGATAGATCACGATCTAGAACCATCACTGAACATCATAGGATCATACACAACAACTTAATTTACCATAATTGTATTATCTTCTTCTAGAACCACCTACTACAGTAACATAATAGTTGTAGGAATTTAGAAACTCATAACTCACAAAAATCTTGATGCGCACCTCTGAAAATTTTGGAGAACATACTAGATAGGCTCAACAACAAACCCTTTAATGCATGACTTCTAAATACCAAATTACATAACTTTCCACCATTATGATCATCACAACTTCATAGACTACTTGCAACATATTTATTATAATTTTATCAATATCCTTGACATATACAGCCTTCAGAATCATCAATGCTAATAGTGTTGACATCAATGATAACCACATATCAAAAACATAACCACAACATCCAACAATCTCCCCCTTTGGCATTGATGACAACACATGATGTGAAAAATACCATCAACACAATTAACTCTTTACACACTGTTCTTCTCCTCCTTACTTTAGACTCTTCCATCTTGTCCCTCTTAGTATTTATTGCTCTTCTCCCCCTTTCTTCTGCAGAGGTTTTTCACATTACTCTTCTCCCCCTTTGACATCAATGGCAAAGGTACACAAGCTTTGAACCACATTTCTGAATCGTTTGACTACTCCCCCTGAGTAGTAGCCACCACAACATCAATCTGAAACAAGATAAGACTATGAGTGCATGAATTGATGCAAAGACTTGCATCTTAGTTCAGATTAGGAGGGGAAATCACCCCTAACTTGCCTCTAAGATACTCACAAGTATCCTTAGGCAATGGTTTAGTGAATATATCTACAATTTGTTCCTTTGTAGGAACATACTCCAATCTGACTTCTTTATCACTCACTTTGTCTCTCAAAAGGTGATATTTGATAGATATATGTTTTGTCTTTGAATGTAGCACCAAATTATTGAAAATGTTTATGGCACTTGATTTATCACAAAATATAGCAATAGGCTCATTATACTCAATTCTAATATCTCTAAGCATTTGTTTCATCCATATTACTTGAGTGCAATTGTTTGCAACAACAATATATTCTACCTCAGTAGTAGATAAGGAAATGGAATTGTAGACACCTAAAAATGACCAAGGCCTGCAAGCAATATTTTATCACCTTTTGCCCTAGCATAATTATGACATTTTAATTATGTTTCTAACTCACATTCAACTATTAAATTAAATAATTTATAATTATTTAATTAATTTATAATCTTTCATTCTTCATGATTATTAAATAAATAAATCTTGTTTATTTATTTTAATATGTCACTAATTGTCAAAGTCTTGTCATAATTAAATAAAGTCATCAAATTTATTTAATTAATCCTTGTCATTAATGTCCTCCTGATTATTAAATAAATAAATTTTAATATATTGATTTAATGTGTCACTAATTCCTAAATCCTCTTAATTAAATAGATTTGCTAATTTATTTAATTAATTAACCACTTCTTCTAAATTAAATAATTATTTGTAACTATTTAATTATTGTATGTGACACTTCTATATTTTTAAATAAAACAAATCATTTAAAAATATCTCACATACTTAACTGATTCTTCATTTAGTAATTAATTTCAAAAATCAATTACTTATTATCTCACAAAATCCATATTTTGAATTAATTTAATTCAAAATAGAATTATTCTTCTACAAATCAAGTAATTTCTAAAATTACTGATTTTCTAAAAACCCATCCTCTTGTCTTATGATTTTCACTATGATGAGATGAAGGATGAAAAGGCAAATGATATGGTTGCTTAAAATTTTAGGAACCTCTGACCCAATGCTAGACTTTAGGACTTACTAGCTTGATTCTGATTTGGGATCGAGATAATTTTGACTAAGTGTGTTGGGTCAACAAGATGGATAATGCACTTGTAAATTACACACAGTTGATTACCTGGCTAGGTGTTGCCAAACAAGGTGATGATGTTTTTTCCTAAAAGTACATAAGGATTTTAAAGTTCCCAAGAATTTGTTGTGAAATGGGATTTTGATAAATTACTGAGATGGGTGGAGGTTTGGATTTGATCCTAGATGAACCTAAGAGGACTTGTTTACAAGACCAAGGTATTAAAGAACACGCTTTTCCCTAAAATTGGTTCAAACCAAAAGACCAATTTTTGCATCAAAACAAAATGACTCAAAAGGGGCCACGCACATGTGTGGTTCAAATGTCTGTTATCTTGCTTAGATTTGGTTCTTTTTACCACAAACCCTTTCTTGATTATTCTTTTCAAAATGAATGTCTATGTCTCAATTCCTTTTCATCCCACAAGGTCCATTATGTGGAAATCGAGAAAATCAAGGCAATAGTTTCCTATTTGTTGACTTTAGTGAAAAAAAATGATGATTAAACCCAAGAACTTAGAAACCTCTAAGGATATAATCCCTAGGGCAAGCAAGAGCACTTAGATTTTTCAAAGGATATTTGTTTCCTCCAAAGGGTTTGAAATTTTGAAGCTTTTGTGGATGTTTGTTGTTGATTCCAAGAACATGTACAATCCTAGGATGAAGAGACAATATTTGTTGGGATCCCACTTGGATAAATCCAGTTTCATATATTCAGTGTAGATGATTAGATGTTTGACCACACAGGCTCCCCCTTACAATGCACTCGCTTCTCGAGTCAGCCAAGCATCAATACCCATGAACCTCCCATGGCATTATTTTCATCTCTACAATAGAATCTCATGTATATGTGAGGCAGCTTCAAAGGACATAACCTTTTGCACCAACATATAGAAAGGATTTTTAGCCTTTGCTAAACAAGGGGTTTTAATGTGGGCATTCCGTTCATGGGGGACCATTCATGTGGTGAGAGCACATTGCTTCCCTTCTCATCAGAAAAATCCTCATGATATTGGCCTTTGTTCCAATATCCTCACTTATATCCCAGGTGGAAGTTGCTTGGCTTTAGCGTGTTCCCCGTTGGGTTGTTCCCTTGGTTGATTACTTTTTCCCACAAGGCAAGCCCTCTAAGATAAAAAAAAGTGAGCAAGCATATCCCTTAGTTCAATCGACCTTCGTTGAAAAATAAAGGGAAAATACTCACAATATACCATGCTCACACTCGCAAGATTGGTTCAATTTTAATCCCAAAATGAAATGTGGAGTTAATTGTTTTACTCAACTTAAGATCACCAAAAGAGATTTTGTTTCTCAAGATCATCGTGAGGCATGAGAGAAGCACATACGTCCTTTTGATGATATTATTTTGAATAAAAAATTACAATACAAAAAAACACTTGTTCATTTTAAGTCCACAAAGCAATAAATGAATTTATTTTAAAGCACTAAATCAAATGTGAAGTTTCCTTGTTCAATTGTTAACCTTAAACCAAATCTAGTAGATTGTTTCTAAGGTTCTTTTTTAGCCTTTTTGGAAAACTTTGAAAAAGAAATTTGTGTTGTTCTTTTTAGAGCCCAAAAGAAAATCAGTGTGTCATAAGAGCATAAAATATGACAAATTTCTTAACAGATATTGAGAACTCTCTAAGAGTGTTAAACAACACTAAAGTGTTTAAAAACACTTGGTATAAGATAAGAATGATATCATTAGAAGATTTTCTTTTGTTTCATCCTCTCCTTTTTGATTTCCTAACCTTCAAAAGTTCTCAAAATGCTAGATTAGACAAAGAAACAAGAAGATATAAGGGTTAGATGAATCATTAAACATAAAAACCCTAAAACATAGACAAAGTTTCATGGTGTTTTGAGATTAGGTGAAAATTTGAAAATTTTAACTTTATAAAATTTGAGAAACACCTACACCATTGGATAGCTTATGAAATTCTACACCATTTCAAAAAAAAAAGCTTCAAAACAAACCAAAAAATGACCAAGATACAACCATTTTAAATTTGGGTGAAAAAGCAAGAAATCAAATGTGGCGCCCTTTGCAACTGTGTTGTTTGCAAATGCGATGTTGTTTGAGTTTCCAATGGCGCTCTGGTGAATTTAGCGGCTCTATTTGGAAAAACAAAGATTGCAAATGTGTCACAATTTCTTCCGGCGGCATTGTTTGACCTGGGAGCAGCTCTATTTGACCTCCAGCGGCTCTATTTGACTTGGGAAGACAAAAAACAGTGGAATTTAACCAAAAAATGTGTTAGATTCTTCAAATTTTCCCTCCTTCTAGGGCCAAAATGTGAACCCTTGGTTTTATACCTGCACAAACATGAGAAACAATCACAATGTTAGATCAAATGCAAGTGAAAACAAGGATTCCCCATGAAATCCATTTACAAAACTTAGATAGAAAGGAAAATGAAGAACAATACAATAAACCAAATTGAATCTATCTAAACTAAGAAAAATCTCAATCCCATGGGGAAATTGGTGCCAATTGATGTGTCGAAATTGGCCCTCTCCCAACTCCTTTGTAAGCTTTGTGATTTGACGAGTGATTGATCCACTTTGTTGATGACGAACAAGATGAGTTCTTGAGAAAACTTGCAATAACCTAGCTAAGATCTTGCATTGAAGATGAAGTTGAGTATATTAATTTTACTCAAATTGTGGATGGTAGAATGAGAGGAAGATTCTCTCATTTATAGATTTCCAAATCGGAAGAATGAGGGATTTGGATGAATGTGAGATAAAAGACCAACCAATGAGAAGAGGCCACTTATACACATGTGATTGGAGGAGGAATGAGCACATTTTGGTCAATGTGCATGATAAATGCTATTGGATTCAAATTTGAAATTATAATGTGACATGTTGGAGGGAGAAAGAAATGGAGTTAATGTCACTTGGCTCAATGCAAAGGACATGTAAGAGGTCTTAAATGCCTTGTTAGAAGAACCAAGCCCATTTGAATTTGAATTCAAATTTTGAAATAATATTCCTCCTTTATTCCATGTTGAGAGAAAATAGGCAATTAAATAAATCAAAGTAATTGATTTATTGTGCAAGTTGCATTCTCTAGAGGATTTTAGTGATTGAGATTAAATTAATCAAGGTTTGATCAATTTAATGAGAGACTAGATGATTTGACAATTTGACTTAAATTTATGAGTTGATTTAAATCAGGAATTGAGAGGAAAGATTTAATTAAATAAATGATTTGATTTATTTAACTAAAAGGGATAATGTTAGATTAAATCAAATAATGTTTAATTTATTTAATTTAATGAGAAGACTTTAGGGATTAATTAAATTAAATTGATTAATTTAATCAATAGGGAAGAATGACTTAATCAAAATAAATAATGATTTATTAATCAAGGGATGAAAAGTGATGTTAAGTTGAGAGTGTGATTGAGGAAGAAATTTTGTTAGTAATCATGATCAAGCGTATGGATTGAATTGTACATTTTCCATGTCTACACAAACAATCCAGTCATTCATCACTTTTAAACAGATTTAGTTATCATTTTGGCTAAGAAATAAATATCAATTCTAGTTGTATAATAAAGGTGCACATATCATAAAACATTCATAGGTTAATCACCATATTAATCATGCATTTAACAGAAATAAGCATTCACATTGACCATTCATATTCTAAGTCTTTGCACCTCATTAATTTCATAAATGCATACATAAAGGAAAATATTATGAGTTTTAAAGCCAAATTATAAAGTATTGAAAAGGTAAAAACTTAGTGATTATGAGGTCTTTACTAGGCCTCATCATTCTCCTCCTCCTGCTCTTAACCATGCCCTCGTGGTTTATAAATTAGATGGAATAGGAATTCCCCTATTGAGTGCTTCCATCCAAAGGGCACAGTCAAAAACTCTTGCTCTATATTCCATTGTATTTCTTGTAGACACAGCAAATCCATTATTCTTCTCCAACTTTTCACACCAGGCTTTGAGGACTTCGTATGGTATCTGTGAAGGTGCATTTATCTTAGGTGCAAGCATGATGTTTATAGGCATTCTAAACCTCATACCAATCTAGAACTCTTATTGCTGATGAATTAGATTGATCACATGCCTCACCCATATTAAGCTCCACCTGATATTATTTGGTGATATTGGCTCTCTCCTCTTTAATGGTTCTAGAAGTGATCTGAATCTTTCTTCACATGCCTGTAGAGCTATAGGGGGAAGACTTCCTTCAATATCTTGAAAAGTTGCAATGTTTTTAAAAAAATTAATAACATATAAAGGAGTTACATCATTGAGTCTTGCAATGGACCTAAATATTTTGATGTAATAGATTGACTCTGGATATTCTGGCCTCATTGGTATCTGTTGTATTTTTTTGTATTCCTCCATTCTAGCTGACCATTCAACGTGATTTTTCAATAATGAAACAAAATATTTTATTTGAAGTTCACCAATGTAGACATTAAGAAGTAAATCATCATTGTTACCCATGAGAAATCCATGTTGGAAAAAACTCACACATTTGATTTGGGATGTCTAGGTAACTATTAAAATAACAATCCATGAAGTCATAATCTATCCAAAAGTTAGTAGGTCTTTTTAGCACAATCTGATTCAATTTCCATTTCAGGAAAAACTCTTTGAGAAACAATCCATACACTCTAGAAGGTTTCCTAGTACAAACTAAGGCAAATGCTATATCTACACTCTTGACTATACTTTCCTTTGCTTCTTCTTTTTCCTTTGTGACTTTATCCAATTTTTCTTGGAGTTCTTTATTAAGTTGTTTGTATTTCATTTAGGGAAAGGTATCAAGGTCCTGTAGTTTTCTCTTTGTGCTCTTCCTTAGGTGGAGGCAAAAGTAGTAACATGTTATTGAGTAGTTGTGGTTGTACCTTCTCTTTTGTCTCAGTCCTTGTCTCTAGTTCTGTCTTCAACGTTTGGATCTCTCTATCTTTTTGTTCATTCTGAATAGTTATTTTATTTAGATTTTCCTCTATTTCCTCTAATTGTGAAGACAAGTGACTAACTTTGTTTTCAAACTATTATTTCAACTCATTTGTTTCTCTCTGAAATTTTAATGCCTCCTCATCTCTTTGCTTTAATTTCTCCTCTAATATTATTTTTTGCATTTTAAAATCTTCTAATTTTTTTCTAATCTGAATATCCTGAGAGCAGTTTGAATTTGTTCTTCTTCTTTTTTCTCTAAATTTCCACTATCAGAAGGTTTTTCTTCCTCTTCTATGGGTTGCTTCCCTTCACAGTGGATAAATTCTTCTTCATTGTGTTGAACTATCTTTTTCTATTGAACTTCAATATTTTCCATTTCACTTTCTTGAAAATTTTCTATATTCGTAACTTCAACTTCATGTTCAATTTCCATATTTGACATATCAACATCCTAAAAAGGAGAATTAGGAGCTGACAAATTAACATCCTGAAAAGGGGAATTAGGAGTTGACAAATTCTCTTCTGGAGGAGTACATTCTGGACTTTTCATTGGAGGTTGTGACCCTCCTTTTTTTGAATCCTCCTTTTTTAGGCTTCGTTTCTTTCAACACCTCCTTTTTAGGCTCTTCTTTTTCAATTTACTCTCCCTCGGATTCATTAAGATTGATTGTGGGAGGAGTCTTTTTGGATTCTACATTGTCTTGTTCAATCCTCTATGTTTCTAACCTAGTTTTTCTTTTGGGTCTTTCAATCTTTGCAGTTTTCTTCTTTTTTGAACTTTTTCTCTTAGTATCAAAACCCTCTGATGTTTTCTTCTCCTTTTTTTTTCTCTTCTTAATTGGAATAGAACTTTCTGATTTTTGCTTCCTAGTTCTCTCTATTGGCTTAACTAGGTTTTCTATCAAACCTTTTTTTTTCTTTTTTTTGTCAAAGCAGAACTCTCTAGTTTTTGCTTTTTAGGTCTCCCAATAGGTTTAACTAGGTTTTTCATGGAAACCTCAGTTTTCTCTATTTTAAGTGTTTTGTTCTTAGAGATTTTAGGTTTTTCCTCTTTCTTATCAGTATTTAACAAGAATTTTCTCCATTCCTCTTCCCAATTAGGTTTTTGCATGAAATGATGTTTAACTATCAAATGCATTAGACCATGATGAGTCACTCTATTTTCTTTTTCCTTGCATTTTACAGCCATTTCAATAAGTTGAGAGAAAAGAAAAGCAGGTAGATTAACCCTTACTTTTGGTTTAGTTGCACCATGTCAGACATGATTCAAAAATTTGAGTGGCAGCCCTAAAATGGTGGCAAACTGGCCTTCGCAGGTGAAAAACTTCATAATGTAGAGTGCAATGGATGCCCAGGGTTCTTGTAAACTTTTGCGCTCAATGCCATTATTCTTCCTTTTGTGTATATGAAAGACTGGAAAAGGCTCAAGTGGAACATGGAAGATTTCAAACAACTCCTGCAAATTGGAAAGCCTAGGTTGAATAATATCACCTTCCGTCAGAATTCCAAACAAAGCGTTGATCATAGAGACAGATATTTCAATGGGTTCTCCTCTGACCACAGTGAAATTGATATGGAAGTTTTTAATAAACTCCAACACTATATCCCTTTTATATCCCTCATATTTAAGTATGAAATCCAACCATCCAGCTTGTTGTAAATACCTCCTTGATTCAACATCCAAGGTGATTCCATTTGGTTCCACCATTCTTTTGTACCCCATTTTTTAAAAAGACTCTAAAACTTTAGAAGCTTAGAGATTTACCAGTAATGTCGGAAACCAATTTCCATAAATGGATATTCCCTTCTATTTTGAAATGGTGGCATTAAAGTCCCTTCATAATGAATGACAGGATATAACAGTGAATGCAATATTAACTTATTGTACAAGTGGATGCCTATTATGTCTCATCAATGTACTAACACCAATGTGTCACATACATCTCAATCTTATTGCCCATCACTTCACCTTGAAAGCTATCTTGTCATATTTATTACCCAATTAATTAATGAGGTGTTCATTTGTACATTTCAAATAAATTATATTTGGCTTATGAAACAATCATAATTTAATCCATGAAGAAAACTTTATAAACTATAATTAATGTACTTCAGATTTTGAAAAATGTTTGGCAATATAAATTCTTACCCATCAATGATGAAAAATTTAAATGATGGCAAATAATGGTAATACGTGCTCGCTTAAGCCATGCAATCTGCAACAAAATTTGATCTTAATAAAATCAGCATTATTAATCCAAGACACGCTGAGCTCTACCCTTATGGGAGTCCACTTGTTTCCATGTGTTATGTCATTAATTTTGAATTTTTCATTTAACCCTGTTCATGCACATTTACACAAATGAATTAGTAATAAATGAAGTTGAAAGCTTTTGACAGCACATGATCATTTCTTTGTACTCTTGATTGTCATGAATTACTGTAATCATCATTCGAAAAAATTTCCTTCCCTGATTCATCAAGAACAACCAATCAGAAGATATCAAGAGCAATCAGGAGTTATTATGAAAACTTCAATAATTGGAACTTCCATCTGATCATGTGTGATCAAGAGCTATTATAAGCTTGAATTTCTTTATTTTTTATTTTGATCCAACATGATGAGAAGCATCTTATGTCCCCTTAAATCATTTAAATTCCTTCTTGATGAAGCATGATCATGAGCTATTTATGAACTATCGAGAACCAATGTTTTGTTTCCATTCTGATCAAGCATGATCAAGAGCTATTATGAGCTATCACACTTAATCAAGCTCTTTCATAACTATTCATGTTTATTCCTAGGAGGGGATTTTTCTCTATTTTTTAATTTTTTTGTAGAGTAAACCACGATTTCTTGTTTTCAATTTAGTCTGTTTATTTGTGGCCATATAACAATGGATCTAAGGACTGACCATTTCACCAAAAGAAGAAAAATATTCATTAGTAAAATTCTCAATTCTTGCTTGAAGCTCTGTAAAAAATTCCTCCTTCAATGCTGGTTTATGATAAAGCTTGATCCTATGCCCATTTACCAACATTTTTTTCTCTCTCCATCTATAGGTATTAATTGAATAGCTCCATTTTCAAATACTTGTGCAATCTCATATGACCCAAGCCATCTTGTATGTAATTTCCCTTTATATTCCTAAAACCTTGAATCAAACAACAAAGCCCAATCTCCTGCAGTAAATTTCTTACTATGGATATTTTTATCATGCCATTGTTTCCTCTGGCCTTGAATGGTTTCAATTCAGTGCAAAACTTCAGTTCTCATCTCATCCAACTTATTCAATTGCATTATTCTATTCTTCTATGCTTTAGTAAGATCTATCCCTACATTTACAACTATTCTAAGTGTCTCTAACTCAAACTCAATAAGAAAAATATGAGTTTTTCCATAAACCAACTCATATGGTGAAAATCCAGTAGTTGTATTCAATGTTTTATTATATGCCCATACAACTTCAATTAACCTATCAAACCAGTCATTTTTTCTAGATGAGACTATTTTTGTGAGAATATTTTCTAGCTCTCTATTGGTCACCTCTACCTATCCATTTGCTTGGGGATGGTAGGGTGATAACTTTATGTGTTGAACTTGATATCTAGCTAGAAATGCTTGAAGCATCAAATACATGAATTGTGGCCGTTGATCTGACACTAGTGCTTTAGGTGCTCCATATCTCTATAAAATGTTCTTGTATATGAAATATACAACTTTCTCCTCCTTAGTAGCTAGCAATGCTTTGACTTCTACACATTTTGTAACATAATTAGTATATACAAGTATTGAATGATTTCCTTTTGATGGCAGATCTATTGGCCAATGAAATCAATACCCCACTTTTCAAATGGCTCAAGTGAAACTTGTGTCTATAGTGGAATTTTTTTTTATCTTGTAGGCCTCCCCATTCTTCAGCACTGATCATAGTGTTTGATGTAATGAGATGTATCTTTAGTTATAGTGGACTAGAAATAGCCTACTCCCAAGATTTTATGTATTTTTCTTATTGTGGAGTAATGTCCTACTCCAGGTTTATCATGGCATGCTCTCAATATACCATATACTTTATTTTCCTTCACACATCTTTGCATTACATGATTTGGGCACATTTTAAACAAACAACCATTAATCCATTCAAATCGGGAGCTTTCCCTAATCAACATTTTTTTTTGTTTTGCTGAAAAATAAGGACATTTCCCATTTACTAAGTAATTTGTAATATTAGCAAACCATGGTAACTGAATAGATATTGCAAATAGATGTTCATTAGGAAATGCATCTTCTACAGGTTCATTATTACCCTACAAAATCATTCTTGACAAGAAATCAGCTACAACATTATCCCTACCTGGTTTATCAATGATGGTTATATCAAATTCTTGTAGTAATAACAACCATCTAATTATACGTCCTCCCACAACATCTTTGTTCATAAGATAATGAATAGCTCAATGTTCAGTATGCACAAAAGTCTTATATCCAGTGTTGTAATGTCATAATTTATTTATAGAAAACACAACCGCTAAAAATTAATTCTCAGTAGTAGTGTAATTTAGTTATGTTGGGTTGAGGTTTCATCTTACATAATATATAGCATGCATTTCTCTAGATAATTTATCCTTCTACCCAAGAACTTCTCCTATTGCAAATTTGGAGGCATCTGTATTGATATGAAATGGTTCACTCCAAACTGGACCATCAATAGTGGGTGAAGTTGTTAAAGCTTGTTTGATTTCTTCAAATGACTCCTGACATGATGAAGTCCATAAAAGATTAAAGTCTTTCTTCAACAAGGTAAAGATTGGACCTGCAATTTTACTAAATCCCTCCATAAACCTTCTGTAATAACCAGAGTGTCCTAAAAGACTCCTTACATCCATTTGACTCTGAGGTATGGGTATTTATCCAATTATTTCAACTTTATTTAGGTCTACTTTAATTCCCTCTTTTGACACATGATGACCCAAGACAATTCCTTTTGTCATCATTAGCAAATCCTTCTCATGATTTAAAGACGTCCTATGTTCTTTAAATCTATTTAGGACTTTGTCCAGACTTTCCAAAGACTCCTCATAGGTTTTTCCATGGACCATGAAATCGTCCATATAAACTTCCACACATGTTGCTATTAGGTCTACAAAAATAGCAAGGACAACACATTGAAAGGTTGCAGGAGCATTACATAATCCAAAAGATAGAACCCTATAAGTGAAGGTGCCCCATGGACATGTAAATGTCACTTTATCTTGATCCTATAAAGCTACCTAAATCTAGTTGTAGCCACTAAACCCATCAAGAAATGAAAAATAACTCCTTCCAGACAAATTGTCCAATACCTGATCTATGAAGGATAATGGAAAATAATCCCTTTCTATAGCTTTATTTAATTTTCTGCAGTCGACACACACCCTCCATTTCCCATTTTTATTAGGTACAATTACTAATGGAGAAACCCATTTTCTATCAGAAAAAGGATAAATAAATCCTACCTGGAGTAATTTCTCTATCTCTAATTTCACAAAATCTCTTAGCGTAGGGTTGATTCTTCTCTGAGGTTGTCTTATGGGTTTGACATCCTTAGTGTAGATGTGGTGTGTACATATGTCTAGATGGATTCCTCTCATATCCTTATAATCCCAAGTGGAGGCTTTTGTATTTTTCTCCAAAATTCCTTTTAAACCTTCCTCTTGTTTTACTATTAAGGCATTGTTGATAAGTAGAGGTTTATCTGCTTGAATTAGGATTTGTTTTGTCTTTTCTTGAAGATTCGAGGGATCACCAATTAAATTTTTCAAAGGAAAAGGATGTGGTAGAAGTTGATGAAGTAACCGACTCATCAAATTTTATGTCTCTAGCAAAAGGACAGCATGGTAGAGTTTCTGAGTCACAACAACCTTCCAGGTCTTCCTCTTTTATGTCCATAGATTTTTGGTATTCCTCAACATGCTCTACCAAGGTCATCATTGCAAGGCCCCTTATTTCCTCATCTTCAGAATTAGGATCATCAATCCATATTTGATTATCATATGTTAAAAAAGGTTTTGTTTGTGGATACAAATTTAATTCCTTTTGTCTGATCCCATTAGAAATAATCATACTAGAAGATCTAGAATCAATAAGTGTGGACGCTATTGCTAACCAAGATCTCCCTAAAATAATAGGATAACCCATCTTTCTCTTCTTAGTTTGTAAAACAAGGAGGTCAACAGGATAATCCCAGGTGTCAATAGTGATAATCACATCCTCAAGAATTCCTTCAGGTTTTGCAATTGATTGATCAACTAATTGCAGAACTAGATTTGTTGGCTTGACATTCATAATTCCTATCATTTCTATTGTTTTAGTAGTAATAACATTAATGGGTATGTGCAGGATCATGATGGGCCAAAAAGTGGCGATATCTAAGTGATATGATGGCCCATGTGGCTAACGACTTTTTTTTTACCCAAAATTGATGAAACGAAAAGGGTTTTTAAAGGAGATTCTCATCTTTCCAAAAATATAAATTATTCTTTACTTTGAATTTAATAAATATTTTTTATTCATTTTTTATTTGAATTACAACTGAAGTCCCGATTGATAGACTGATTGACAAAATTCCATAGCTTTCAAACGGTATCACATTTTTGAATCCGAAAAATGTGTCACATTCTATGCTTTTCATACTATAGGATTTAAAAAAAAGAATTAAATTTCATAAATTTTTGACCAAGTTAAAGTGATTAGACGTATGATTTTTTATATTTTTCAAAAGTTGTAATAAAAAAATCATAATTAATTATTTACTTGGAAAAAAATTACAAAAAAATATGCATCACATTGGGACATGAGTCCCCTATTTATATCTAAAATATTATAAAAAAATATTATCATTTTATTGTGGTTAGGGTGGTCAGACATACACCTACTTCTTATTTTTTCCCTGAAATTTAAGTACTACTGCATTGAAATTTCAAATTTTCACAAAATAGATTTTTAGTTTTTTTAAATAAACCTAGTAGTTTAGAAACAACATTCAATTTTCTAGAGATTCTATTCTTACATATTTTTGAAATAATATAGATAACTTATTCAAATTTTTATATCAAGTTGCCTAACTCTGATTTTGTGAATTTTATTGCCACTTAAGGGCCTGATTTTTCCATGATGATCCTGCACATACCCTAATGGTGGCTCCTAAGTCAATAAGAACATTTTGAATTTCAACACCATTTATGTAAAGAGTAACTATGGGACTTCTTGGATCACCATACTTTTGTGGAATTAACTTTCCTGATAAGACATCAGACAACTTCCCTCCAACTTGAATTGTAGGGGGCAATTTCATTTTCCTTCTTGGTGTCTTAACATATAGAGTTTTAACCATCTGATTGATTTCTAGTATGTCATGAATAGCCCCTTAAAAGGGGAATTTCAATTTTTTATTTTCTTAAGCTCATCAATAATCTGAGGATCAACCCGATCATATTTTTTATCAACTTGCTCGACCAATGGTTCTTGATAAAATTGTGAAGGAATTGGTGCTTATTTAGAATGATCTTTCTTGATTGCTTTTTATATCTCCTTCACTAAATTTTTTTGTTGATCTTCCTTAGTTTCATCAGGTTTTGATGGTATAACTCTATTCCTTAAATGAATATCCCCTATTTCAATGTTATTCAAGTTAACTATGTTAGGATCAACATTATAGGCAGGTTGTTGAGGTTTAACATTCTTAGGATTAAGAACTGGTTGAGTAGGTATTTGAGGCTGATTGACTAGTTTAGAGCTTGAAGGATGGTTTTATCCAGTTATCTAATTCTGATTCCAGGGTTTCTTTGGCCCTTTATTTTTCCATTAGTTATTTCCTTGATTAGGTTGCCATTGGTTAGACTACCATTGGTTCTAATTCTACTGCCATTGAGATTGGTTTGGTTGCCACTGAGGCTGGTTACATTGTGGATATTCAGGTTGTACCCATGGTGGTACCCAAGGGTTTTTCATGGGTGGAGGTGGATTTTTCATTTGCTAAGGGTTCCTCTATGATTGGGGGTTCCATTGGGAAGGAGAATTCCATTGGTTATTCCATTGAGTTGAACCCCAATTAGGATTATTTCTAGGTTGACAAAAGGTAGGGTTAAACTATCTTTGCCCTACAAAATTCAATTTATTTTCTACTGGTGTAGGTTTTTTTAACTGGTTCCTAATTTTCGGAAGGAAACTACATTTTTTAGTAGAATGTTTCTTTTCACATATTTCACATAGATCTATTTGATTAAGAGGACATTCTCTCAATAGATGTTTATCCTTGCATTTAGGACAATAAATGGACAAAGGTTCAGCTGTTCTTTTATCTGGCTGAGAACTAAGATGAAGGAGAATATCTATTTTTAGGTTTGAAAGTTCTTCCATAACTTTGGAGACATCATCAGAGGAATCCTTGTTCCTTCTCCTATAACCTGGTCTTGTTCTGGATTAATTCCTACAAATCTCAATGATTTCCTCAAAGGTTTGTTTATTAATATCTCCTTTCCATATTAGATTCAGGGCCTCTCTACAATCATCATCAATGCCTTTTAGAAAGATAGATATACTAATTTCTTGATCTAATCCATTTCCACACCTTAGTAGAATGAATTGATACCTATATACATAATCCTCTAAACTCTCATCTTCCAACTGCCTCATTTTAAATATTTCTTCCTTTCTATCTCGGACTCTGAAATAATATTGATATTTATCTAGAAAAAATTGTTTCCATTTCATCCCAAGCATTTATTGAGTCTGCATAAAATCCCATAAACTATCGTAAGGTTGATTCCTTGAGAGTGGATGGAAATAATTTTAATTTTTGATTGTCAGATGTATAATCATAAGTTTGACATAACACTTTGAACTTGAATAAAAACTGATCAGGATCTTCCAAAGTTTTCCCACGAAATGTAGACAAAATAGAGGGTGAGATATTTTTCATTGGTGGCTCATTTGCTTAGACATTTATGGAAATGGGAAAGGAAAAATTTATGTTAGGAACCTCCTCCTCCTGATCTTTATCTCCCATAGTTTTTTACTGGGTGGATTTTGTCCTACAAGAGGGTGAACTTGTAGATCTTCCCATGGGATCCTTCCAGATAAACCTCTAAGTCTCCTCTTACAAGTCTTCTAAACTGGTCTTTGTACTTGTTCATTAACTAACAGAGAAATTCTTTCCCACACTTAAGGCTTAGATTTTGTTTTGAAGCCAAATCTTCACTGGCAACGATGCCAAAAATGATGGTAGGATGTTGATGATGTCACTGTTCATACTCATTTAATCTATTGAATGTCAACCCAGGGGTATCTGAAGCTATTTGTGGTAAGAGTTGGATCAGTTTTGGGGGGGGTTTGTTGGTTTTGGCTCAATTAGGAGCGTTTCAAAGTTATTTTTGATCAATCACAAGCGTTTTTGTGCTATACCTATTTAATCGAAAGTGGTTCTATTTTATCCTTCTATTTCTTGATCTATTCTAAATAACCTTTAAAATGGAAGTTAAACAAAGAGGGTTCATTTCAAGAAAATTTAGATTATGAAAGAATGGAAGATTAACTTTATCTACTTGGTTGAATCTTGAAATCTATTTAAAAATTAACTAATAAACTATTCCATTGCTCACTTCACTAAATTGACTATTAATTGTTCCTCTTTGCACAGACTCCATTAAAATGATAGTTTAAAATATTTCAGATCTGTAAATGACTTTTAACTAAGAAATGAACCATGGAAAACATAAACAGTAAAATAAAATCTGATCTAATATTCTTCCCAACACACAACAAATGAAATGATTCTAATATCTAAGATAAAATAGAAAAAAGTACATATAAATAACAAATGAACTTAACATCTAAAGGATCACCTTCCTTCTAAAAATGGACTAATCTACTTCTAGAAAAATTGAGCACAGAGTTGAAATCAACTTCTTTTTATTTCCATAGAATCTACCCAGATAGGGATGAAGTACAAAGAAAATAGTTCTAACTTAAAAATAGAAAAAGAAATTACATGAGAAGGATCAAAAACTTGATACAATCTAACATTCAACCGCGTTGGGTCTGGATATAAATATCAATCTTTATTTCAAAATGAAAAGATAAGCGGGAAACTAATCTAATCCTAGTCTAAAAGATATCCTGGCGCGTAGGAACATAATTGGTGTGGATCCTTGTAACTACCTTTAGTTGCATTGAATTTCATATTTCTGAACTGCACGTGCTTTGCTAGAGCTTTGGTTGCATTCGGTAAAGTCTTCATTCAACATGATGAGTCAAAAGGAATTCAACGGATAATAACTCTTTTAAGGATAAGTCACAAATGACCCATCCATTCATCACTTTTAAACAAAAATAGTTATCATTTGGCTGAGAAATAAATATCAATTCTAGTTGCATAATAAAGGTGCACATATCATAAAACATTCATAGGTTAATCACCACATTAATCATGCATTTAATAGAAATAAACATTCACATTGACCATTCATATTCTAAGTCTTTGTACCTCATTAAGTTCATAAATGCATACAAAAAGGAAAATATTATGAGTTTAAAGCCAAATTATAAAGTATTGAAAAGGTAAAAACTTAGTGATTATGAGGTATTTACTAGGCCTCATCACTTTCATTACTTGTCTTTCCAAGCCTTTTCTTAGTGGTGAAACCCCCCTTTTAGTCTTTAATCACACCCTATTACAGATCTCTTTTCCTAATTCTATCCTTAGATTAAGGCCTCTAGGGTTTTGTTGAATGAACTAAAGTGAAATAAAAGGAGGCCCTTGTCATTTGGTTTCATCTCCTAAAAGGTGGAACACCCTATTTCCTTTTGTTCATTTTGGTGAACCTAGCCTTTGGATACCTTATTTTTGATTTGGAGTGCATCATAGTCCTAGATCTAACTTACATTAACTTTTCATTAGATATGCATTAGGGTAAGTGCACCAAGATGGTTCCCAAAAAGGGGACTTAAGTGGACAGCTTTTTCTGAAATCAAGAAATATTGACCTTGGACGTGAAATTGAGGATACTTAGACTCAAAATTATGAGAGGGAACAAAAATAAGGATTCAAGTACTCCGAGTCTACTTTCTAAACTACTAATTTATTTTGAAAATGATTGAGATTAATGGGTTCAAATGAGGGACGTACACAAATTGGTGTTGTTTTTGTCGACAAAACATAAAATAGCAACTCTTGTATGACCCTCGTACAGTGAACTTTTTTTGAGTATTTTTAAAATCGCAATGGTCAGAAATTAGTTAACAGTATGTAGTTGATGCACGATTTTTCTGATAATTTTTCAATGAATATTTGATTTTTTACTAATTTGCGAAGTGGACATATCCTGAAAATAGAATTTTGGTTGTGCTTCCCCTACAAATTTTGGAATCTAATTGATTTGTTATTTTATTTTATTTTTAATTTTGTAGAATGGAGTCTAGTTTCTAAAAATGTAATTTATTTGAAAAATTGATGAACGGTTAATTTATAACAAAAAAAATACCAAACACTGCTTTTTGGCAAAAAAAAAAGACATACAGATAAAATAAATTATGGATGAAAGACTTAACATTTTTAGAAAGTGAAAAAAATTACATCGTTGGATAGCTAAGAGATAACCCAAGATTACCCATGTGCATGATTTTTTCAATATTGAACCACGTGCAATCCTGACAGTGAGCACGAACTCGATTATGAGAAATATGGTGGATTTTTTAAAAACACGTCTCTGGTCATTGGGAATGCCCTCCAAGCCTTTGGGTTGGTATGCCAAGGCAAATACCAAGCTTAAAGTTTGGTAATTCCCAAAGCAAGATATAACTCAAGTGCGTTATAACACACTCGCATTATATCTTACTTTTGACATGGTTTTTGTTTCTGCGGGGAACATGTCTACTAGCCCATAACGCGAGCACATTATAATGTGCTCACGTTATGTCTTAGTTTATGTTAAATGCTAATATATTAATGTATGCTGATATATTTTTATGTACATGTATGTATGTATGCTTGTATGGATGTAAGATTATATGTACATATGTATTATGCTTGTATGTATGCATTTATGTATGTCTTTAGACGAAGGGAGAATTTAGAGAGAGTATAGAGGGATTGAGAGGGGGTCAAAGTGAGAGTTTAAGAGAGAGGGAGTGGGAGAGAAGGGGTTGGATTGAGGGGGACTTAGCTAGGCAGGGTGGGAGGGATAGAGGGAGGGAGAGAGAGAGAGGGGGGGTAGAGAGAGAGAATCGAGGGGGTGGGAGAGAGAGAATTGAGGGAGAGGGAGAGAGAGAGAGACAAAGAGAAAGAGAGGGTTATGTAGGTAGGGTGCGAACTTGAGAGTGTGAGGGGGGTGAGAGGGAGATACTTGAGAGATAGGTAGTGAGAGGGAGTGTGAGAGAGAGGGAGTGTGAGTGAGAGACCTAAGAGAGGGAGAGGGTGTGAGAGGGAGTGACCTAATAGAGGTAGAGAAAGAGGGGGGTGGAGTGAGAGGGACTTATCTAGGTAGGGTTGGAGGGATAGATAGAGAGAGGGGAGAGACAAAGAGAGAGTTACCTATGTAGGTTGCTAGAGGGAGAGACCCTAGAGAGAGAGGGGGTGGGAGGAAGAGACATGAGAGAGAGGGAGAGAGAGGTAGTGGGAGAGAGTGGGATGGAGTGGGAGGGACATAAAGAGAGATGGATAGAGGGAGTGAGAGAGGATGGTAGGGATTGATTGAATGAGAGATATGCACAAAGAGGGAGATGGTAGATAGAGACAATTAGAGAGGGTGGGAGGGAGGAAAGCAGGGAGAGGTGAGATGTATAGATAGAGAGAAAGTGATAGGGGTTGAAGGTATAAGGTTGAGGGATTAGGGTGGAGGACCTATAGGGTTGATGGTTTCTAGGGTATTAGGGTTTAAGGTTTGAGGGTTGATGGAATAGGTTTGATGGTAGAGGGTATTTGGTTGAGGGTATAGGGTAGAAGGTTTAAGTTTTAAGCATTTAGGGTTGAAGGGTTTGGGGTTAAGGGTTTAGGGTTAAGGGTTTACTTGGTTGAGGGTAGAGGGTTTAGGGTATAGTTTTGAGGGTATATGGTTGAAGG